>OX393559.1:58353376-58360876 GCA_947650365.1 Chamaelirium japonicum
ACACTAGATCGCGTGTTATGGTATAACAATGCCTGAGGTCACCTCAGATCCAGGCTCCCCTTTCCCTATATATATATATTATATATATATATATATATATATATATATATATATATATATATTATATATATATATATATATATATATATATATATATATATATATATATATAATATATATATAGGGAAGTGCTAGAATGTGGCATGCGGTGCGTGCGGCATCGCACCGCAGCCGTCTGATGTACTGCTGTGTGCATCGCATGCACGCAGCGCGTGCATCAGACGGCTGCGGTGCGATGCCGCACGCACCGCATGCCGCATTTTAGCATACCCCTAATATATATATATATATATATATATATATATATACTATATATATATATATATATATATATATATATATATATATATATATATATATATATATATATATATATATATATATATATATTGAGAGAGAAAGAGGGGTGTTAGGATGCGGCGTGCAGTGCGTGCGGCGCACCGCAACAGCCGTCTGATGGACTGCTGCGTGCATCGCACCGACACGCAGCAGTCCATCAGACGGCTGCGGGCTGGCGCCGCACACACCTCACATCGCGCCTAATCATTCCTATTATATATATATATATATATATATATATATATATATATATATATATATATATATATATATATATATATATAGGGGTATGCTATAATGCGACATGCGGTAAGTGCGGCACTTTGCGGTAGCCTTCTGATGCACCGCTGCGTGCATCCCATGCACGCAGCGGTGCATCAGACTGCTGCGGTGCGGTGCTGCACTTACCGCATGCCACATTATAGCATATATATATATAATATAGAGAGAGAGAGAGAGAGAGAAAAGAGAGAGAGAGAGAGAGAGAGAGAAAAAAAACAGGAGGTGAGCTGTCAGCCTATTTTTTTATTTGAGCTATCACTAACAGCCATTCGATTCGCATTGAATACTGGGTTCAGATCGTGCTGTATTACAGCTATATTACAGCATAACTGTATTACATCTATAATACATCTGTATTCCAACGCTCATGCCCAACTCTCTCTCTCTCTCTCTCTCTCTCTCTCTCTCTCTCTCTCTCTCTCTCTCTCTCTCTCTCTCTCTCTCGCGCGCGCGCGCGCTGACGATCGACCACCGACAAAGCTGTCCCTCTCCGTGCCGATCACTGTGCTGCTGCGGAGGGGGCCGATCGTAGCCTCGCCCTCCGACGCTCTCCGTTGCAGCCGGATCGCACTCCCCCCTTGGGTCAATCTCTCCTCCGGTGCCGATCGCACCAGTCCCGACCGTACCTCCACATGGCCAGCCGGTGAATCACACTCATCTGCCACCGATCTGCCTTCCCTTTCTGGCCAGCCACCCTAAACAGTGAATCGCACTCGCCCCCTCCAGTAGCCCCCTTCTGATAAATCGCAATACCCTTACCAGCGATGAATCGTTGCACTATGCTCCCTCTGGCAGACCGCCTTCCCCCTTTGATCTCCTCCTTCACCTCCGGTAGCCACCATCGATGGTGAGATGTCGGAGGTGAAAGAGGAGATCAGAGGGGGCGGGTGGTCTGCCGGTGGGGGCTGAGTGCAGCGAGGAGATCAGAGGGGGCGGGAAGGTTGACCGGCGCCAGAGGTGATGAATGCGATTTATCATCATGGGCCTACCGGAGGGGATTCATCATCGTGGGCCTGCCGGAGGGGAAGGGGATGGGCAGCTTTGCTATCTCTCTCGCGATCGGGAGATTGGACCAAAAAAAAAATAACCATCTATTTAATTCGGACAACTAGATCGTTTTAATTGGACGGCTGGGAGCTGACAGAAATTAGGCTGTCAGCTCATACCCCGTATTCTATATATATATATATATATATATATATATATATATATATATATATATTTATATATATATATATATATATATATATATATATATATATATATATATATATATATATATATATATATATATATATATATATATATATATATAGAGAGAGAGAGAGAGAGAGAGAGAATACGGGGTATGAGCTGACAGCCCATTTCAAAATTAGGTTGTCAGCTCTTAGCCGTCCGATCACTGCAATGCATGCCGTCTGATTAAAAAAAAAATACACAAACAACTAATCATCCGATCCTCATCATTTAGCCATCCGATTTAAAAAAATTATATATGGATCACAGTTGTCTCTCACTCACACACATACACACTCTCTCTCTCTCTCTCTTGGCAGCCCCCCTCCCCCGACCCTGGCTGTCCCCTCCGACACCGGCTCCCCCTCCCCGACCCCGGCTCTGACCCCGGGCTGTCCCCTCCCCGGCCCCTGCTCCCCCCCTCCGACACCGACACCGGCACCGGCTCCCCTCCGACTCCGGCACCATTCCCCTCCGGCCCCTTTCCCCTTCGGCTCCGGCCCCATTCCCCTCCGTCAGGCCAGCCGGACTGTGAATCACAGTCGTCCTCTCCGGTAGGCACCCCCCGACGGTCAGGGGTGCCTGCCGAAGGGGCGACTGCGATTCACAGTCCGGCTGGCCTGATGGAGAGGAATGGGGTCGGAGCTGGGGTGCCGGAGCCCGGAGGGGAAAGGGGAATGGGGATGCCGGAGGGAGGAGGTCGGGGAAGGGGGACCAGGGTAGGAGCTTGATGGATCTACACCGGAGGGGGAGGAGACGAGGGCTGCCGAACGGAGGGGAAGGGGGGGCTGCCGGAGGGGGACTGCCAGAGGTGGGCTGCGATCACCGGAGGGGAAGGGGGGTCGGACCATCGTTGATGGGAAGAGATTGGTGCTGGAGAGAGAGAGAGAGAGAGAGAGAGAGAGAGATCTCCATCAGATCAGGTAGTTATTGTGTTTTTTTTTTTTATCGGACAGCATGCATTGCAGCGATCGGACGGCTAAGAGCTGACTGCCTAATTTTGAATGGGCTGTCAACTCATACCCAGTAGTATATATATATATATATATATAATATATATATATATATATATATATATATATATATATATATATATATATATATATATATATATATATATATATATATATATATATATATATATGGGGGCGGGGAGCCTGCACCCGAGGTGCAGCGTTAACGCTGCACCGCCCCCTTGTTTAACCTACCTAGAAGTTTTGGAATTGGATGAAATTTAGTGAGGGTGTTTTCTAGGGTAAGATGATCATCCACACAAATTTTCATCAAATTCCAAAACTTCTAGGGGGGTCAAATGGTCGAAGCAAAATCTGCAGATTTTAACGGTGACCTGCGGACGGCTGATTTTGCTTCGACCATTGTGACCCCCCTAGAAGTTTTGGAATTTGATGAAAATTTGTGAGGATGATCACCTTACCCTAGACAACACCCTCACCAAATTTCATCCAATTCCAAAACTTCTAGGTAGGTTAAACAAGGGGGCGGTGCAGCGTTAACACTGCACCTCAGGTGCAGGCTCCCCGCCCCCTATATATATATATATATATATATATATATATATATATATATATATATATATATATATATATATATATATATAGAGAGAGAGAGAGAGAGGGCTGGGTTCCTATGACATGTCATAGGGAGTACCCTATGACATATGATGAATTAGTAATGCTAGAATGTTTAGAATATGCTGAATTTTTTTTAGGGTGATCATCTTACCGTAGATAGAATGTCCACAAAAAATCAAAGCATTCTAAAACTTGTTGGGGCATCAAATGCTAGAAGCTTTATCGGCCATCCATTTTAACCGTTAAATTGAAAATCATATTTGATGCCTCTAGAAGTTTTAGAATGAGCCGATTTTTTGCGGGGGTCCTATCTAAGATAGGGTGATCATCCTCATAAAAATTCAGAACATTCTAAATATTCTAGGGTTACTAACTCACCATATGTCATAGGGTACTCCCTATGACATGTCATAGGAACTCATTTCCCATATATAAATATATATATATATATATATATATATATATATATATATATATATATATATATATATATATATATATATATATATATATATATATATATATATATATATATATATATATATATATATATATATATATATATATATATATATAGAGAGAGAGAGAGAGAGAGGAAACGGGAAATGAGCTGCCAGCCTATTTCAAAAAAATGGGTACCCACCCATTTGATGCCCTTAGGAGTCTTAGAATGTGATGATTTTTTTTTTAGCATAAGTATCATATCTTGGAGAGAACTCCCACAAAAAAAATCAGCACATTCTAAAACTCCTAGGGGCATCAAATGTTAGAAGTTTTATCGAGCGTTCGTTGTCACCGTTAATCTGAAATATTACATTTGATGCCCCTAAAAGTTTTAGAATTTGTTGATTTTTTGTGGGTGTTTTATCTAAGATAAGATGCTTATGCTCACAAAAAATCAGCACATTCTAAGACACCTAGGGGCATCAAATGGGTGGCTGCCTATTTCGTCGAAATAGGCCACCAGCCTATACCCCAATATATATATATATATATATATATATATATATATATATATATATATAATATATATATATATATATATATATATATATATATATATGAGGGCTGTTACGTTGAGCTGTGAGCTGCGGGTATTTGACTCCCTAGAAGTTTTGGAATTTGATGAAATTAGGTGAGGGTGTTGTCTAGGGTAAGATGATCATCGTCACCTATTTTCATCAAATTCCAAAACTTCTAGGGGAGTCAAATGGTCAAAGGAAAATCTGCAGATTTTAACGATGATCGCGGGACAACAGATTTTGCTTCGACTATTTGACCCCCCTAGAAGTTTTGGAATTTGATGAAAATTGGTGAGGATGATTATCTAACCCTAGACAACATCCTCACCAAATTTCATCAAATTCCAAAACTTCTAGGAGGGTGAAAATACCCCGCAGTTCACTTTCTAAAACTGCAGCTCACAGCTCATGATCACTGTAACATTCCTATACATATATATATATATATATATATATATATATATATATATATATATATATATATAATATATATATATATATATTATATATATATATATATATATATATATATATATATATATATATATAGTGAGAGGAATGTTACAGTGAGCTATGAGCTACGGAAGGAGAAAATGAGCTATGATTATTTTGACCACCCTAGAAGTTTTGGAATTTTGTAAAAATTAGTCGGTGTGTTGTCTAGGGTAACATGATCATCCTCACTAATTTTCAAGGAATTCCAAAACTTTTAGAGTCATCAAACGATAGAAGGTTTATCCACCGTCTATAGTAACCATTAATTTTGCTTCTACCATTTGATGACCCTAGAAGTTTTGAAATTCCTTGAAAATTAGTGCAGATTATCATGTTACCCTAGAAAACACACCCACCAATTTTTACAAAATTCAAAACTTCTAGGGTAGTCAAAATGATCGTAGCTCATCTCCTTCTGTAGCTCATAGCTCACTGTAACATTCCTCTCTCTCTCTCTCTCTCTCTCTCTCTTTATATATATATATATATATATATATATATATATATATATATATATATATAATATATATATATATATATATATATATATATATATATATATATATAAAGAGAGAGAGAGAAGGGAATGCTTAGGTGCGGTCTGCGGTCGCAGCCGTCCGATGCACCCACTGCGTGCTTTGGATGCACGTAGTAATGCATCAGATGGCTGTGAACCGTGGACCACAGACCGCACCTAAGCATCTATATATATATATATATATATATATATATATATATATATATATATATATATATATATATATATATATATATATATATATATATATATATATATATATATATATATATATATAGAGAGAGAGAGAGAGAGAGAGGAATGTTACAGTGAGCTGTGAGCTACCGGTTTAGAAAGTGAACTGCGGGTATTTTGACTCCTTAGAAGTTTTGGAATTTTATTGAAATTTAGTGACGGTGTTGTATAGGGTAAGATGATCATACTCACCAATTATCATCAAATTCCAAAACTTTTAGGGGGGTCAAATAGTTGAAGCAAAACTTGTCGTTCGTAGTCATCGTTAAAATCTGCATATTTTGCTTCGACCATTTAAACCCCATAAAAGTTTTGGAATTTGATAAAAATTAGTGAGGATGATCATCTTACTATAGATAACACCCTCACCAAATTTCATCAAATTCCAAAATTCCTAGGATATCCGCAGCTCACTTTTTCCCCCTGGTAGCTCACAGCACAACCTAACAGCCCCATTATATATATATATATATATATATATATATATATATATATATATATATATATATATATATATATATATATATATATATATATATATATATATATATATATATATATATATATATATATATATATATATATATATATATATATATATATATATATATATATAGCATTACTTTGTATGCCCATGAAAAGAATGCTTCAATGTATGCTCCTCTATTAACATATATAGAGGTTTCCGAATTTGCTTATTTTTTGTGGATGTGATATCTATGTTAAGATAATTACTCTCACAAAAATCAGTAAGTTTTGAAATCTTTAAGCATTTTAAATAAGTTTATCAAATTAATGATTAAAATGGATAAATGATACAACTTCTATAATTTTGATAAACCTAGAGGTTTCATAATTGACTGAATTTTGATAAGGGTGATCATATTACTATAGATAGAATATCCACTAAAAACCAATAAATTATGAAATATCCAAAATGTTAGAAGTTTTATCAGTTATCAATTTCAACCGTTAAGTTGATGATCTTATTTGAAATGTTTAGAAGTTTTAGAACTTGCTAAATTTTTATGAGAATGATAATCGTATCATAGATATCACATCCATAAAAAATTAGTAAATTTGAAACTTCTATATGTGTTAATAGAGGAGCGTACATTGAAGCATTTTTTACAATATATATATATATATATATATATATATATATATATATATATATATATTGTAACATCCGTCCCAAACACACAAGATATTGTCCGCTTTACCTGTGCCCGCACGAGAACTTCCTAGGGTGGTTACCCATTCCTAGTACTATTCTAGCCGAGCACACTTAACGATGGAGTTCTTACGAAATTTGTAGCAGCGCACCGGTTTTAAAATGCGTCTTCTATATTTGGGAGGAAAAAATTATATAAGTAGCTTATGATCTCCTTCTCTCCAAGCGATATGGGGCTAACTCATGGCCTTGTACACCTCACCTCACCTCACCTCACCCATCTTGGCATTCCAGCCTCAGGAGTCTTGGCTCTTGGCTATTGGCCTATTGGATCTTGGTCGTCACAATCCACCCCCCTTAGGCTACACGTCCTCGTGTAGGGTTAGACCCCCCCCATCCCGAAGAGAACCGGCTCTGATACCATTTTGTAACATCCACCCCAAACACACAAGATTTTGTCTGCTTTGCCCGTGCCCGCACGAGAACTTCCCAAGGTGGTCACCTATCCTATTACTACTCTATCCTAGC